>JAKWJA010000974.1:0-20595 GCA_027704765.1 Solanum habrochaites | reverse complement strand
GGTGCTAACAATTTCCGGTTTTGCAACTAGTGTCCTCA
This sequence comes from Solanum habrochaites, assembly GCA_027704765.1. Taxonomy (NCBI): domain Eukaryota; kingdom Viridiplantae; phylum Streptophyta; class Magnoliopsida; order Solanales; family Solanaceae; genus Solanum; species Solanum habrochaites. Next base: position 20,557 of record JAKWJA010000974.1, on the reverse strand, counting down.
CTTTCAAAATCCTCATTTTTTTCACACAATGAGTTTCAGTTTTGATATAAAGATTAACTTTTCAACACTCGCTCTCAACAAAGTCACACTCATGTCATAACTATGGGTACAAAAAGCTTGCCCTTATTTTCACTGTCTTTTAGTTCTCTATCCAAAAACCCGTAGGATCACGATAGAACTTTCTTAGCTTATAACATAGGATCAGGTAAGGTAGATTAATCATTTTAGGTATACTTTAGTGACTTTTTGTCCCTCCTTTACTATCCGGCTAAAACCTCCCTTTCGATCATTTTATCACACCCAGTATCTCATATTGCTTTCAACCTTGATATTTTCTCTTCTTTCTTCACATTTGTGTAAGTCACCTCTCTTCTTTTCTTTTCTTGCTTTGTATTTCTTTCTTGTATATTTTCCCTTTTTCTGTTACTTTTCCTTTAAAACTAATTCTTCAGTCACTTTACTTTTATCTTTCTCTCGTCTTTGTTCTTTCAACCCCACTTTCCAGAGCATTCCTCCTCATAGCCACCCTCAACTCTGGCTTTGCCCATGATTCAAAGGTAACACAATAAAAAAATTGGGTCAGGGCAGAACGAAGTTGTTCATGCATTAGCCACCTCAACTTATTCTTTTGTCAAGATAAGATTAGGGGCACAAGTCCAAGGATGGACCGGGCCACGTTGTTTTCCCAGAAAAGATCAGTTGGGGTGAAAAGAAAGGTCTATAATGTTGACTCATATTATTTTGATCAAAGAAGGATAAATTTCCAATTTGGTTTTTTTTAGTTGTGATAGAAATTTTATGGGCTAATTTGAATAAGGGCCTATATCCTTCCTAATTGTCTATTACAATAATACACTTACTTTTAAATAGACTAAACAGGAATGTTCTAGCTCAGTACCAATGTTTGGCTATTCAAATTTTTCCTCACACACCTTGACATCTCATTCTATACCATATTGTCAGACACCTATTCGAATTTAAGACTTAGGGTAAGCATGTGTACCTCTTTTTCAGGCTTCGCCACACATTATAACGTTCTATGCTAGTCATGGCGTTATTTCTAGTTTTATTAGGATACATTTTAGCATCATTAATCCAGAATTAAACGTATGTACAAAAGATATAAACCTGCCGTTCAACAGAAACAGAGTAATCAGTCTTTTGGGAAAAAGAACACAGGCAAACAAGAAAACCCCAAAATGAGATATTAATTTGGCTCTCAGACTCACTTCACCCAAACCACTCACTATCACATTTACCCCACCTCAAAACCAAAAAGCATGCAATTATCCCCAATGCTAAAATCTACATACTAGAGTGTAGGTGAATGCAACCTTGGCGCAAAGCACCGTCGTCAGGAAGATGGTGGGGTTTGTGGTCCCCGGAACCCACGTCCTCTTTTCAATCTGGACACCCTCGTGGTGTCCTCTCAGCATCAACGACCAATCATAGTGCCTCCAACTATATCTACAACTTGCGGGAACTGAGACGCCCTGGGCCGCTCACTCCTAACGATCTCATCCTGGTGCGGCCGCCTCGCAGCACCTGATGCTCTCCCCGCAGCAGTCCTCCCTTTCCTTCGTTGCCTTCCTTCTTCCTTGCTCACGCCTCATCCTCTGCTCTACTACCCCCTACTCCTTGTATGCACTCTCTCGGGAGGAGTGGTGGGAATGTCAGAAGTGAGCAAAAAGGTCCGCCACACTGTGTCCTCACCAGGCTCGACAGAACGGGACTCAGACTCCGGCACCCTAGGCCTCTAAGATCGTGTCGATGTCTGTATACTAATACTGTCGACTGGCGGAAAGCCTGAAGAGTCGCCACATCCCCGGAGGGGCTATCGGCTTGGCACGCTCAACTCGAAGGCTTCCATAGCTTGTTAACCTCCTCGATCTGGTTCCGCTCTGTAAACTCAAACCATTTTCCTTTCCCTCTTCTAGGCGCTCTTCGGACTCACAGCAATCGACTTCTACTTCTGCATCCACGACTTTGAATATGATAAGAAGAGTGGCCCATTTTTGCCTCTAGTTTTTGGACCCTTGCAAGCGGGACAATTTTCTTCTGTAGAGGGCTGTGCGAGAGGTAAGCTAGGGGCTTGTTCACTGTCCCGGGATCGACTCGACCGGGGTGTGTCAGTGTATGCCCTTGTACCTGCTGGCGGAAGCCTGGGCTACCGTATCAGCAAGATCATCATCAAGTGGGGGCAGCTCTGTACGGTCCCCCTACCGTGGGGCCAACTCATTGTCCTCGTCTCTGATGAGGCCTGACGTCAACGGTTCCTTCGGATTCTTGTGCTGATCTCTGCCATATGGGCACACCTACGACCTCAAATGCCAAAATCATGCACTGGGAAGGGGTAGGTGGTACTGACCCTTGAATGCCCTCTCTCGTGCATGACTGCCTGGAGAAGCCATTCATAGTCTACATCGATCCCGGCTATCAATCATCGCCTGGCCATCACACTGCTCTAGTCTTGTTCACCTATGTTGTCAGCAGCTGTGGGGGCGAGGTATGACGGACAAGCACCACAAGAACTTTGCATGAAAGTGAGGGTTGGCCTTCTTGAGAGTCCCTCTCGCTCAGTCACCTAATATCCGGCACCCTCTCCTCTCGTAACAGTGCAGGGCCTCCACCCTCTTGGTGGTCTCTTCTCCTGCGGGCTCGCGCAAAACTGGGCCCAATCCTTGACTCTCTGCCAGCGGTAGTCGACACTCAGCTGTGAGGGGGTCCCGAGCAGAATCAATACCTCTCCCCGTATAGAAACCGTCGAATGCTTGGCAAGAAATGTAAACCTGTACGCCCCGGACCTACGGACCTGACTTCAATGGGGCCTGTTTAGTGCGGGGGAATCCCGCCCTATCGATCTTGATTAGGAGTCTGCTACGTAGGATGCGTAGGAACTCTTAGACCATTTTCTTCGAGGCTCGTCCCAAACTGACGTATTGTCCACTCCAAGTGATGCCTAGTGAGAGATTATGGATCTCAGCATCGATGGGAGGCTCCCGATAAGTCCCCGTCTCTCGTCTCTCCAAAGTGAGGTTCTAGTCATTACTTTACGACTACTTACTCTCCTTTTCAGTGAGGAACTTAGTATCGCGGAGTAGACTTGCAACTGCCCGTCGACACACTCACAATCCACCGGTTGGGGGCTGGTCATGGCTGGATGGGACCCTGAGCTGGTCGAGCCGGAGTAGAGTCTGAACTATCAGCCTCATCAACGAGGCCAACGCTGCAGAGTCGTTGGCGGTGGCGGGAACCTCAGCAAGCCACAGGCTTCCTCAGACTAGATACTCCAAGAGCCAGAGCTCATTCCTCATTTGTGTGGCTGACCTAGAGTGGTGTGGCCAGTCAATGGTGCGCTTTCCCTCATCACACTGGGAGGCAGTGACTAAACGCCAGAACGCCACCTTGTTTATGTGTGGCTCTAGGAGATAAACGCGCACACGGGACGGGGCGGAAGTGCTGGGGGCACGTACTCATGGTCACGCTCATCATTAGATCCGATGACCATGCTGGTAGATGGAGAGACAGACTATCGATCGCCCGGTGCGTAGGTGCGGTCTGCTTGGGTGCCATACAGTGAGATAGTACCTGGAAAGGATCGATATTAGTATGAGTAAGGTGGCCAATAAGAAAGGCAAAACCATACGAAATAAAACATTTGAAAATAGTGTGTCATTGCTATTAAACTGTATCACACGACGTGGCCTGTTGACGGCTCGTCGTGGATATGAACACGACCGTCATAGGTCCCTCGTGTTTTAACTTAGTCTATGTATAGATACGAACTCTAAGAGAGTCTCCTCACTATCCTGACGGTATATGCAGGACAGACCCGTCAGAGGTAGATGGTCCGTCTAGGACACTTGAAAAAATATGAGACCCTTAGCATAGTGGTCTCTGACCATCATGACGGCGTGCAGGACTGGACGTCGTGGGTATGACGGTCCTCACATTGTGTCCGTTGAAGGACCTTGATGAAGTGGAGACCATTAGAAACAAGGTTCTCTGCACCCGAACGGTTGTGCGGGGCCGAAGACGACGGTCCGTCTGCATGTTGTCCGTTAGGAAACAATTGGGAGAAAATTAAGAAACTCCTTCGAATAATGGTCTCTGACAACCGAACGGTTTTGCAGTACGGACCGTTTTCGTGCGACGGTCCCCGTCACATGTGTCCCTTGGGACAGGGTTGCTAGGGCTCTTGGAACGGACACCTATGACTGGTCCGTCTGAGTACGATGGTAACGATCATCGGTGTCTCATTCTGAATAACATCAAGTAGACCGAACTGGGGGTACCCCATTCAATCCTCCCCGATGAAACCACATGGCGTCTTGTAGTGTTTTTACCTAATAGTTTTTATATCAACTCCTAGGAAACGTAGCAATGCAAAAGCAACCTTATGTCTAGGGTTGTCACATGGCAAATCGAACATTTTGATCCTAGGTTTAGACATAATCATATAAAGGAAACAATATTCGATGAAGAACTAAACTAATAGCTAACTAATAAACAAAATGCAAGATAAATGAGTATAATTTTAGCGACCCAAAACCTTAGAAAGTGGAGAAACAAGGATATTACTTCCTTACTCGGTGGCTAGCGGCAACACCCACACGATGCAAGCCTCCGCCTAGTAGATAAATACACTTTTAGGGCTTTGGAGAATTATGGGGCAACAATGATCGAGGGTGAGAATATGGAAGTTGAAAAGATAGGGAAGTGGGAGGAATAATGAAGTAATGGGGTGAAAGGAGGTGTTGGGGGGGTTTAAACGGTCCAATTTTGAAGAAGGGTCCAACCGGGTCGGGTCATGATAACTAACTAAACACGCAATTGGTTCCCCGACTACTGTTCTGATCATTGTGACGACAACGTTCGTTGGTTCTATCATGTGTGCCCTAGTTTTTTCAAAATAACAGAAAAACGTACCTGTCGACGAATCTACGACGTCCCTGCGCAGGCACAACGGTCCGTCGCTGTGTCCGTCCGTGACTGCTGTCAGAGTAAGTTTCGCAGAATTTCCTGGTATTGTGCCTGAAAATTTAAAAACCCAGTAGTTTTAAAAATTCTATCTTCTAACCATTACTAAAAAGAGTATAAGTTATTGGATTGTCCTCGCCAAGAAGTCCTAATTTACTGCCGGCCGACTAGGGGACCCTTATTACTCAGACTTCATCAAATGGTATGGCCTCTATCACTTCCATTCCCCCGATTCTTTATGCTTAAAACAGAGTTTTTTAATTCTATCTCTATTCCTCTTAAACCCGCACTCCCATCCTGGCTTTTTTAACTCAACTGCTACCCGTGAGGGAATACTTGGGTTAATCAGGTAAGGGCCAGTCCATTTGGACTTGAGCTTTCCCGGAAGACAGGCCCCCAAACTGTCTCAAGGATGTAGAGGACACCAAATCCCCATCCATAAACTCTTGTTTTGCAATTTTTATGTTCAGACTCCTTCTTCAGATTTTTATGTGGGATATGGAAGATACTCATGGAGTCTCACCACTCTTCCTCATTTTCCTACAAATGTTGAAGGTCGCTTCTTCATTATTCAACCTAAATGTCATCTGTCCCTTCTCAATATCACTAATCCTCTACCCTGTAGCAAGGAATGGCCCTTCCAAGAATAATAGTCACTCAAAAAATCGTACCTCGCAATCAAGAATAAAGAAATCAGCCGGAAAGATGAATGACTCCAACTTTTACTAGCACCTCATGGATTATCCCCTATGGGCATTTCACTTTTCGATCAGCATCGTAGCCCTCATCGTCAGGTTTTGGATCCCCCAAACCTATTTTTCCCTCCTTGTAAATTTAGAGAGGGGCATGAGATTTATCTGCCCCCATATCACATATGCTTTTCACAATTTAACGACCAACTGTACAAGGAATAGTGAACGCAACCCGGATGTTCTTGTCTTTGTACGAGGGATCTTGTAACTAGCACTACAATGTTTCGTACCATCATCCTCGAAAGGTACCGATCTTTTCTTGGTGCGCGCAGATCTCCCATAATTTCGCATAACCAGGCATTGTTCTAAAAGAGCTTTCCAAAGTGGACATTGATAGAAAGCTGCTTCACATTGTTTTATGAACGCCGGTATTTTACCATCCTCGGTCTTTTCACTAATCTATGAGGGAATGGTGGTGGTGTCCTAGAGCATGGGATTACCTTGATAGGTACTTCAACATCTTTTTTCCATTCTTTCCTCGGCTTCACCACTACCCTCTTTACCACATGATCCATTTCTTTTCTCACATTTTTCCTCAGTAAGAATGGCATAGGTGGGTCGAATGGTTTGTCTACCACCCCCGAGTGTGATTGCCATACATTGCGGCAATCTTCTTTGGTATTTTGGACGTGTTGTAGGAAGAGTGCCCTGTTGCCCGTGTTCACTGCGCGGATAATTGGCCACTTGCATTCGATCTGTTTCAATCAAAATGCATTGTGTATCAACTTTTAGCCCCAATACTAGCTAAATCACACCTCAACTCTTTAATTTTGTTTCATCACTAGAGTCGAACTTCTTCATCATTTTGTGCACCATATCTCAACTCGCGCCATACTACCTTCCACCATCCCTGGAGTAACTTCAAGCGATTTTTAGGACGGAACATAGGGTCCAATTCTTGTCGTTTCTATTACCATAGTTCCCATGTTCAGTTGTTTTCGCAATTGTAGTTTCCATCCGGCAAAATGACCTCAAGCGATTTTATTTACCCTAGTTTCGACCTGGTTCCTTGAACCTTGGCGCCAAATTCTCCTGATTAAGCCTTGGGCACTTGATCGGAACTCCCCATCCTGTTTCTTTACGTCTATGGAAATACTCCTCATAATAACACTCATCGTTTTTGTGGGCGGTGGTTTCGACAAGTATTGACTGCACATTATCGTTTTCTTCTGCACCTAGTGACATGTTTTAAGTACCCACCCCTAGCTCAGTTCTCATTTGTAGAGCATTTCTTCCACGAATCTCAATCTTTTGCTGGTTTTTGAAGTGGTGACTGTACTCTGCGAAGGTGTTCTCCTGGATCAGACTTCCTAGTACTCCAGCTGTGATATCTGGGAGATTTGTCTAATTTTGTAAGGATCTCACATAAGACATTCGCCATAAAGATCACCCCTATAGTGTCCAACCCGCTTTGTTGTTTCATCCTGTCCCCGTAGAGTATTCTTTCAGTGACTCTCCATCGATAAATACGATGAATTTGCAACACTTCTCAAGAATGAGTTGAATCCTATCCCAAGAACTACTAACGACTCTCCTGTTAGTTCCCCAAGTTTCACTTTTGTATTGTGGTTTTAGTTGCTTGGAGACCGGATAGTAGTCGTGCTAAAAGACAATCCCTTAGTGATTCCAACTAAATGTGATGGAGTTGTCTGGGAGCTCAATGAACCAATAGAAGCCTCTCGCCAGCAGTGAGAAGGAAATACTCTGATACGCTATTACAATCTAATCCAAATCAGGTCTCCTACACAACTTTTACACACTAACACTGCCCTTACCTTAAGCTATATGGGGCATCTGGATCCTCAGAATTTAGCCCTGAAAACAAACCTCTGCAGTGAGCATTTGCTCAGACTACTAGTACCACAAAAGTGTGGCCTGTGGTAGAGGAGGCAAAACCAGCTGGCCCCATCCGATCTGCTATGTTTCATATCATCTGTAAGTATGCTTGTGGCCGTGGATCGGGAATGTGTTCCCCTCTGTTGATGTTCACCCGAGCATCGGGTAACATCTAACCATGAACATCACCGGAGCTGGGATGTTTCTGTTCGGATCCCTCATCATTTATATTTAGTCCCTAGTTTCCGATTCATATTGCGCAGTGTACGCTCTACTCATGATTGTAGGGAAACAGGGGTTCTCTTTTCTCTCTCGGTATTTGCATACATGAGGATGATTATGAAAATAACATCAAAAACAATAACACAAGTAAAATCAAGAAAATATCAACTAACTATAGTAATAAGTTCAAGTTAATTTAAAAGCTATAATGCCCCTCCCGCAGCGGCGCCACATATTGATATGCTCAAACTTCTTCCTCAAATAATACTAAAGCGGTCGTGTCCAATTAAATAACCCAACTAGTTGAGCGTTGGTCTCTGGATCATTCCCTACGAGGCAAAAATATCTAGCTTACTTCACTTCTTGTTATTACTATTGTGTGGTCAATGACTTTCCTTGGCAAGTAAAAACAATAAAAAGGGGGGTTTTTCTAGTTCTAAATGAATTAAAAAAAAATATTGCAATTGTAAAGAGACACTTAACAGCTTTGAATGTTGGATTTAATCAATTAATCAAAGTACGTAGGTTTACATGCTCCCCCAGTTTCACAACTTTGATAATTCCTAACTATAACACTTCTGTTCCTAGTATCATGCATGCAAAGTGGATAATGTTAGTATTTCTAATCCTTGTTCCGGCAATCTAGAAATCTCACTCCTCACCTTGGTCCGGCAACTTGTGTTTTCCTATCCTTCCCCTATCCTCACCTCATATTAAGCATCATATTTGATATTTGACTAAGTTATTCTTCGTACCAATCATACTACGCCTATAGATAGTATACAACTAAATTCTATGTTTTAAATAATTTCCTGTTCCTATAACTACCCCTCCTTGTCCGCGCAAGTAGCATTAAGGCGAGTTCTACGTGGCCATCCGTTAACAAAACTTCTAAGCGCAAGAATTATTATACATGCAAGACACTATTCTAGGAGTTTTATTTTAGTTCGGGTTTTCTCATTTTCACACCACGGGTGTTCTCCCGACAAACCCTAGTTATGGATTTTAGTTACTCATAGGCCATAAAACCAATATCAAATATTTAAGATAAGAGTTCTGTACTTACTACTTCAATGAGAAAGATAAAATCCAAAAGGTTTTCTTGATTAACCCCACCACAAATCACTTGCAAGAAATTCTTTAAGTACCATAATCGCACGAGAAGTCTAATGATTATGAAGAGCTCACACTACAATGTTTACCAATACGGAGTTATAACACGCTAAGAGGCTACTATCATGGTGTATAACCCATAAAAAATGAGGTTTTTCGAACATTTATAACAACAAACCAATTAAAACAATGGATTCTAATTGCTGGAAATCTGCCAAACGCGGCTGGGTCACGGACCACGCGAACGGACCGTCCGTGTCACAAACAACGGATCCGTCATGGACTCCGTCGTCCCATACTTGTGCAGTTTCTCTGCTCCCCTCTTCATTCCCCTCGACGGCAAGTATGACAGACCGTCTAGGAACACGATAAGTCCAGGTCTCATTCCAAAACACTTCAACTCTTGAACGGGTCTGGGATCACTTTCTTAACTTCACGACGAACCTGAAGGACAGAACCGTCATAAGCTACAACGGACCGTCATAGCTTCGTAATCCACTCACTCTTCTTTAGACTTCCCCATCTGTTCCCATTCCCTCAGCCAGCTGCACACCATCATAAGCTCGTAGGTGGTTCTGCTGCATTTTCTTTCTTTTCTTTCTTTTCCTCGCTCAAAATCCTCCCGCATTGAGCTTTGACAGATTTCTTGCAAAACAAAGAGAACTTATATAAAAAATTAGCACAAAAAGGCTTTTCGGACACACTAAACTTTAAGGAAAAAGTATTATTAGAAACCGTGAAACCATGGTATATCAAATATCTAGCAGCCCACATACCCAACCTACGAATTACGGGGGCTTAGTGAAAGGGACATGCACGGGAACAATCCCTAGTTTTTTGGATTAGATTTGACTGAATTTTAAGGGGTCCTCATTTGGGAAGTGACAAAGTGATAAGAAAAACCAAACCCATAACTTTTTTAAGTTAAAACCTTGATTGCTTCTAAAAAACATCACCCAAGAACACTTCTAAGCCGTTCTCAATATCAACGCCACTGGCAAATGACAACCTCCTAGCCTCGTGTACGATTAACACTTTGTTTTCTTGGATTCGTGTGAGTTCTTCAAGTGTAAGAACTTGGTTTTAAATTTTATTCTTTTGTATCTTATTTTGGCAGATAATTTCGTGTCAAATAACAAGCGATATTGAGGCAGATAGTTGAGCGATAGACAATGAGAGAGTAAGAGTTATATTAGGCTTAGGAGTCTAGTGTAGACTTAGTCAAATAGGTTGACTTAATTATTAAAAATCTGATATTTATTTTATTCACCACCTTAAATAAAAATTACTTAATTCATTTGTTTCTACCTAGGTTCAACCCGGTGAGGCAATACGTCCACTTCAATCTCAATTTTGGGCTCTCTCTCGCAATTGCCCTCTACCTTATTAATTAAATAATTAATTATATACTTAATGTAATATTATGTACCTTAGCCTGGAAAAGATCATTTTAACCCCTAAGACCCTCCAAACCTAAGATTTTCCTCTTTTAATTCCGGTACCGACTCCTTCGAGAACTCTTCGAATTCGAAAGCCCTAATGTTTGACCCAACCTTTCCCTAGATCAACGATCCCTCACTTTAGTTTGGATTGGATGTAGCAGGGTGGCGAAGTCCTGTTTCTACGCCATCAATCTGGTGTAAACCCTAGTCTAATCATAGGTATTGTTTGACCATATTAATATCACTAGTATATCCTTTTTTGTAGGGTTTGTTACCAGGTTGTATAGGGAATGAGAGTTCGTCGTAGTATCACGCAATCGCAAGTCCACATAGATTGGTTAGCTCACTGTCTCGTGATCGATGGTGGAAGAGGGAAGTTGCAGTGCACAGATCACTTAGGGTTGATCAGAAGGCGTCCCTTATTTTTGTAGCCAAGTTAATTAGTATTGGTCTGACCCGGTTACTGTTCATGCTAGCCAATAATGTAGTCATATGCATAGGGTGGTAGTGGAGATGCTCTATGTATCTGGATCAGAGATCACTTTTATAGGGGTGCTGATCTCGTCAATCATAGCGTCTTCAAAACCTCTACACCTTACCCCTTTGTAATTTCTTATTTTTTCAATCAATGCAGGGACGCTGAGTGCCATTGTAGCACTATGATACACTCGAAGTCGCTAGGACGAATTGATATAGTCCTTATCAGGATGAGGCCACTTATTGTAGCACCGCAAAAGTGCCACAATTGAGACAGCCTCCATGAGTGGAGAACTTGAAGGATAACGGTGGAGCAAGCCCCACTGAGAGCTTTACCGATACACCAGAAGCATGATGAACCACTTTGGCCTCTTCTTTGCATGTAGCCATCAGACCCCGACCTATCCTGCATCCACGCCCCATCTGCAGCACTGGTCCCTCCAGCTCGTGTTTATAAGTTAGAGGTCTATATGGCACCCAGATCCCCACTGCACCCTTTGATGCAAAATATATTGTCCGAGGCTGAAATCGAAAAGAAAAATGGGTCCCAGCAGACAAGTATAAATTCAGCGGTCAACCAACACCTCGACGCCTTTGAGCTTTGGGTTTTCTAGAAAAACTGGCCCTTACCATAGACCTCACTACCTTCATGTACGGTTTGCTAATTTACTTGCTGAGCTGATGAATCTTGAGATCAGTGGGACTGAAATAGAGAGTGCCCTAGCCGAGCTAGCAGAGGCTACAGTTCTAGATGCCTTGTCTATTCCCACTGTTGTGGCACCTTCTAAGGAAGCGAGTTCATTCCAAAAGGCAATCGCTCCATCAATACAATAGATGTCGGTGATGAGGCCCATGATAAAATAGAGAGATAGGTCGGAGTCTATGAGGAGGCTAGGAGTGCTTCCTTTGCTAATACGATCTTCGAGACCAAAGAGCACGAGACATGGTTGTTGGGGGCATCCAGTTTTGTACTCGTAGTTGAATGATAGGAGCTTACTGTTAATAAAGAGTTTCATTGGTCCACTATAAGGGTGACCCAAGCGTTGATCTCGCGGGTTCAAAGAACAACCCCCCATATGTTTTATAGTTCTGCGGCACTATGCCCACATCTTTCTTCATCTACAACCTATCCATATATTTTTTTTTCGCATTAGCTACATTGCAAATTTTTTTGTGAGGGGTTGGTAAATGTATGTTTTACTGGTAGGGTGATCTCTGCGTAACAAAACTCATAATCCTCTTTTGGGGGTTTTTCTTTCGTGTGTCTTTACCCCAATGTGCTATTTACTTGTTTCTGTTGAACCGCCTGTCGTAGATGTAAGAAAGGTTACAAAACATGAAACATGAAAATGATGGCGCCAAAATGATACCCCATCCTGTATATGGTGGCTTTCATGTATCAGTGAAATTAGTTGAATGTGATTAGTTCTAACCTAACATAAAATTATCCCCCCTGCATGACCATCAACAACACCTGAACTGGGAAAGTTGAATAATTTTATAGTGTATGATGTACTAAGAGAGTGTGAGGATAGTTGAATGTTCAACATTGGTACCTACGAACTTATCCTGGTTAGTCATGTGAAGGGATATGTTGTTTAGATCTAGGAGTGACCGCATATGCCTTGTTTTCAAAATAGCCAATATCTACCCTAAAGGAAGATTAACCAATTGAAAGAATTCTATGTTTTCATCCAAAAATGTTGAGCCTCTAATAGACTAAATTTTATATTACCAACCCCCTCGTAGGGTTTTGTTCTACTGCCCCAATCCCTCCTTGGACATGCGCACCTCTCTAGGCCAACTCCTAAGCTTGAGGGTGGCTATTTAGTAAGTTATCTCGTTTTATCCCTGACAAACTTCGGGTATTGTGTACCTCACTCACGGACCAACCATAAAGATTTTGAGAAGTGGCTATTAGTAGTGAGGACCGCAAAAAGGGTATGAAAATAATTGGGATGTTGAAAGAAATCCTAAGTGACAAAATATGTGATTGTAGAAGTTATCAATTGATTGAAAAAAATGCAAAGAAAGAACATAGTTCATAGAAAAAGATAAAAAATAATTGTAAAGTCACTCCAAAAAGGTATCAAAGCACAGAAGAAAGGAAACAAAAGTAGGGGAACTAAGAAAATGAGAAGCGTAAGAAGCTACATATAATGTTCAAGAGGGCAAAAGGCCCAAATGTACCCATGTACCACACTTGCTCTGATCCTACGTTACAAGCCAAGAAAAGTATGGGATCCTAGATGTCTAGTGTGGTGAACCTAAGCACTGTAAAATATGGAAAGAGCCAATGGCAAAGAATATTATTTTATGTGAAACCTTGTTCTTTTAGTGAGTTAAACAAATATCTTGTACCCAACTTCCTAGTAATTGTTTTGTAAAAATGCGGATTTATTTTGAAGTGAGGTCACTAGGTACGGTATCTGGTCGTGGTGCGTTTTTTGTTGGAAAATGTCATCGACATGAGTTATCATTGAACCTTAAGAGAGTGACCCCAGCATCTATTAAATAAGATTAAGGTTGACAAGCCATTGATTGCTATACCTTAAAATAAAACACTTTGTACAAAATGTGTTTTGAGTCATTGTGCGTCTCTTAACCTACCAACAATGAATATACGTTGAGAGTGTGAAAAATTATCTCCGTGCCACAGTGTTTTAAAAAAAAAAAATGCTTTTCCTTAAGAGTTGTGTGTGTTTAGATCCTTTTTGTGTAAGTTTTAACAATTATTGTGGTCATGTTTGCAGGAATATGATGTCCAGGTTGAAAATGCATAAGGCAGTGGGAAACTATATATTGTGGACCTACAAGGCCAACATGGCCCTCGTCTCATTGAGGATAGTAGGTGGGTACCCTCATCGCAATTTAGGCTAAGGAGAAGATCAGGAAAATCTTAACCACGTGTGGACCCATAGGGCAATAAACGATAGTCTGTCGATTGATGAACGAACCGTAACTGGTGAAGCGTCGATTGGTTTTAGAGAAGGTTTCCAATACCTAACATTTTTAAAATTCTAAGTGTGGAACGACGGAGGAGCCTCGACGGTCTTAAATGATAACCACCATACTAGTGATCCCTCATTTGAATTTAGAGAAGGTTTTATCTGGTGAAGAAAAAAGAATTCCAAGTATGGACTGATGAACTGTCGACTCACCGGTTTGTTCCATCAATGATCCGTCAGTGCGGTCTTCAGTAAGCCTCCCTTTCTGTATAAAACTTTCTTTCTTTTAATTGTTTTTTTATTTAGGATAATTTTTTCAATTATTAGGGGATCAAAACCTTGTTTTTGTGGTTATCTACTATTATTAATTGTGTTTATGTTTCATGGAAGAATTGTTGGTTGCAACATTGGCAATTAATCAATTTCAGTGTTTTGGTTTTTTCGACTATCTTGCAATTTCATGATTTTTTGGTTTCTTCTTATTGTTAAGTATTTTATGATTTATTTATTCGATATATGGAAATTGTGATCTTATTTCAGGGGTACTAAATCAACAACTAGGGTTATGGGAACATGGGTATTAACACGAATAATCCTAGCAACTAAGATATTTTAAAATTGTTATTTTGCATATAATGATAATTCCTTTCGTTTAAGAAGACTTGCATAACGGCGGCGAATGTTACCTCGTCCGTTTACTACTTGCCGAACCAGGAGGTAGGAATAGGCAAAAAATTATCAACACTGATTTAGTGGGATACTATCTAAATAGGCTAGTTCGATTGGTTCGAACTAATACTAATCATACATAGATTAAAATGTGTATATGAGGTAGAGTAAGAGTTTAGTAACTTAACACACGTAGCCGACTCCAGGTACAGGTGAAATTCTCATAGTATCGCCAGACCAAGATTTTAGAATACTAATTTGCCGCTTTACAGAAAAAACTAGGAAAGGGTTTGCAAACACTATAAGAGTTTCTATTGCTAGGAATACGTCGGTCTGACAACCTACGGGAACACATTACCCTAGTTTATTCTAACACTTTATAAAACTCAAATATTTACTTTCATCTACTTTTAACATCGATTTGTTTGAGACACTTGTTGCATAAGACCCCCCCCCCCTTTAACATAACCTGTTTTTTGAAGACTTGACTAAATAGACGATTGTTAATTAAGTTAAGTCTCGACAAGTTTCCTCGGGGATTGACCCTAACCAATGAATTTTGGGTTCTCTACTTCATTACGGTGCTTAACTTTTTTAGGGAGGTGTATTTGAGTTATCTGTTACCAAAGTTTAATGAACGGTAAAAGAGCAGAAGAACAAAAATCATTCACAATCTAAATATGGTACACATACCATAATCTGGAAAAAAGAAGAAGATATCAAGTTAGTGAATGCACAGTTCCTTCCCCTAGGAAATTTTTTCCTCGAGTATCAAGGTTTTGATTTGGAATATGTCCTCCCATGATAGAATGATCTCAATCACGAGCGTATTCATGCCCCAAACGGTGGCATCCTCGAGATTACTAGATTAGAAGAGTAAAGAACAAATATCTCTTTAAAAAGAGGAAATTATAAACCAGAGGTAGTGCGAAAAGGTTCTTTTTGTGCCTTACCATAAAGGTTCACAATATTTTGGAAATTCGTCACATTTCATAAAGTCACAACTTTTCCTAAATTCATAATTTTTCATAAAATCCTAACCTTTCATAAAAGTCAACCTCTCATGTTCATTCACCCTTTTACACCCACAATCTCCTTCATGAATAGGAAATGACTCTTAAGACAAAGAAATGGGTAAGTATGTGTACTTTACAAGAAGGAATTAATTGTATCTGAATAAGTAGGTTTTTCATTGGAATTTTCGTAGTAAACATACGTCAGAAAGACTCGGTCAATTGGTAGATGTTGATCCTTTGAAACCGTCGAGCTGGTGTTTTATATCTAGACAACCAGTGTCACACAATTAGCCCTTTCCAGTTTATCTTCTTTATTAATGTGTTCGTTTCAGCCATGAACCTCCTTGGGTTATGAGTGTCTAGAGGAATAGGCTGTTGAAATAATCTCTTTGAAGTCGGCTTAAGACTTACACGCGCATATGTGATTTCACACCGGGTCATAGCGTAGAGTGATTACACATTAAGCTTATTAACCTCATTAACAAGTCTAAAATGTAGTATTCTTGATCTTGAGCATTTGTCTCGCATCATGAGACTGGATTGAGTTTGTTTTAATGCGAACAGTCATCACCAAATTCTGTTTCTTCTGAATCTAGAATTGGGATCTGTCTTGTAGATCGAGTTACCACAATGATGAACTTATTCCTAAGTAGTATACCATTACCTTTGATGTTTGACTTACATTAGTCAATTTATGATAATTCCACTAGGAGTATTTTCTAACGGTATCATGTATTATGTACTATATGACGACACTTCTGTTTTGTTAATCATAATGATTCATGCATCTACCTATTGCATCTTGACATCAAAGTGTATGCGTACTAATTAATGATTTATGCCTATAAAAAATATCTATCAAGAAATGCTGAGTGTGGATGTATTTCAACTGATCACCAACCTTATCTTGAGCATCCTAGCACCAAAGATCATGGTAAAGCCTTAGCGTAGATGTCTATGTTGAAATATTTCAAGAAATAGCCCCTATACCAAGAGTAAAATATATATGCAACGTGTGGATTTCACATCATTTTCAGGTGGGTTGACTTAATTTGCATCACGGTATCCTTTCCAATACTACTAGATATGTTCTAATTGTAGGCTTAATTTAGGTATTTTTAAAATTCTCAATATTTATTTATTTCCATGGAATGTGATTAATTGGATCACTTATGAACCGACTCAGTTTTTTAATACCAAATACTATATCTTATAGGCACACTTTATAATATAACATCATACCTCCCAATTACTCTAGCACATCCAATATGAGTCACTTTCGCTTTCATAGTATGAATGCAAAGCCCACATTTATCGGAGAAGAATTGACAATATTTAAGTCCCAAATATTTTGAAAATAGTGTCAAGTACATTTTTCAATACAATAGATCGTGAAAATGCCTAAACATTATGCCGTTCTTAATATTCTTATACGAAGGATCGCAAAATCAACAACTTCCAAATGGCTTTCTACATATGTTTAGTAGCATTTATTTCATTAATGTCTATGTTGATCAACATATCACCAATTTACACACAAATAACAATTATTTCTGTGATTTTAATGTGAACACCATTTCATTACTTCTATCATTCTAAATATTTGCCAACATGGTTGGTCAAATTTCTATGTCATTGTTATGAGTGTTGAACATATTGTGACTTAAAAAGTTCACACTCTTTCTTTTATTTACCAGGAACCATAAAACCCTAGATTGTTCGAAGAGAGAGAAGAATATTTCTTCCTCCAGTTTTCTGTTTTAAAGAGAAATGTTTCACATCTCATTTGATGATTTGGATGGTTATATATCACAACAGAAATATTATCATCTAAATTGATATAATTCTAGTTTAAGTGACGAGTATATGCATCAAACAAAGATCAAAACTTTGTATTTGTCCTAAACTTTGACACAAAGTCTGCTCTATATTTTCAAAAAACTCCATCGACTTCATTTTCCTTTGAGGAATTCCTTTGAACCCAGAAGTTTATTTCTGAGAGAATATCAACCAACTTCCAAAACTGGCTTTCTAACATATGTTTAGTAGCATTTATTGTCATAACTTTCTCTATTGACAATATATATCACCAATAACAAAAAAAAAAATTCTGTGATATAATGGAACACATTTATTACTTCTATCATTCTTAAACCTAGTTGCCAATGGTTTGGTCAATTTCTTATGTCATTGTATGAGTTCTTGTTTTAGAACATACTGTGACTTGTTAAAAATGTCACCAATCTTTCTTTATTTTACTAGGAACATAAAAACCCTCAGATTGTTTGAAAGAAATTCTTCCTCCAGTTTTCCGTTTAAGAAGAAATGTTTCCACAGCATTTGATTTGAATTTGGAGAGGGTTATATATCACAACAAAGAAATTTATCATCTAATTGATTTGTAACTCTAGTTAGTGACGAGTATATGCATCAACAACGATCTCAAACCATGTTTTGTCCTAAAACCCTTTGACACAAAGTCCTTTGCGCATATTTTTTTTCAAAAATTCATCCGACTTCCATTTCCTTTGACGGGATTTCAATTGAACCCAAGACGTTTATTTCCGAGAGGGAATATCAACCAACTTCCAACAAAACTGGCTTTCTAACATATGTTTTAGTAGCATGGCCATGTATATTAATTGTCTTACGTGAGCAACATATCACCAATATAAAACAAACAATTAATTTTTTCTTGATTTTAATGTGAAACATTATTACTTCTATCATTCCTTCAATCTATTTGCCAACCAAAGGTTGGTAAATTTTTATGTCATGTATAATGCTTGTTTTTTTTAGAACATATTTTGACCTCTTAAAAAGTTCACACTCTTTTCTTTTTACCAGGGAGGACATAAAAACCTCAGATTGTTCGAAGAAATTTCTTCCTAGTTTTCCGTTTAGTTTTAAGAGAAAGAAAAGGTTTCACTTCATTTGATGAATTTGGAGGGTTATATATCACAACTAGAAAATATTATATATAAATTGATGTAATTCAGTTCTGACGAGTAGATATGCCTCCAACAAGATAAAACTTTGTTTTTGTCGAATACCCTTTTGACCAAAGTCTTGCTCTAATTTTCAACAATTCCATTCGGTTTCATTTTCATTGAGGAGTCACTTGACCCAAGAACTTTATTTCCGAGAGGATTCAACCAATTCCAATAGGATTGCTCAGGATTGAACCAAATCTCACTATTGACACCATCTGTCCAAAATGATGAGTCTACATACGTTACAAGAGATGTAACTTGTAACAACATCATTTGCGAAGGAATAAGTATGTGTCCCTTGATATATACTAGGCCTCTGAATAACTTTACTAGTACATTCTCATTTTGTTTTTTCCAAAAGGTCGTTTAGACCGTTTCACTAGACTACTTAAGTGTAATTTAGGTTCAACGTCTTCTTAGGTCCTATATATATTCTTTTAGGAATAGGAACTTAGACTTTGGTTGACACAACATATTCGAAATATTTCAAGTTGGAGTTACCTCTTTCCATTTCTAATATGAAAGAGAGTGTTTACAAAACAAGAAAATTGGTTGTTCTTAAAAATACAAAGACTTTTGTTGTTCCCCTTTTTTAGTAGGTAGTTTTCCACACAAGGTTTGTGTAAAACACGCACTACAAATAAGGCAGCCATTATTTCTTCAATGTTCGGCTTTTATAGATTGTGGTTGAAATAGGGAAGAATGAAATGACAATTTGCCTTCCAAACATATTCTGCAAAATGAGGATTTATACTCTCCATCCCTGTGCAACTTCTTATATTTTCCCGACTGATTTTCAACTGCAATAATATAGTATCTAGACGTTTCTAATGCTTCATCCTCACCCATTCAGCAAATAGATATAGTACTTTATAGTCGCAATTGTGAATAAAATAAACGAGATACTTTATCCCATCAGGAAATGGTTGTTCCTCCTATCATAAATGTCAATTTTTTAAATCAATTCTAAAGGATTAGAATTCCCCTTTCAACAGACTTATAAGATATGATCTGCTACTTAGGATTGCACAACAACTTGACATTATTTATTTATAGCACTCAAATTTAGACAAAACTTTTATGGTTGATCAGTTTTCATTTACAAGGTTTTGCAATGACAGGCCCCCAAGTGGTCATGTCACAAACCAACTAACTCAAGCAAGTAAGAACAAATAAACATATTGAGTTTGAAAGTTCTTAGTTAGGTAGTGTTTTAATCACAATATTTAGTTATTATTTCTTACAATTTTGTGTGATACAAACTGTTTAGAGTAAACATGTTGTCAAAAGTACTTTTCATAAGGTAACTTCTCCTAACTTTCAATTTGATTGTTATTGAACTACCCATGAAAGCAAAAGTATTCATTGGTTCTAATAAGGCAATATATACAAATGCTTTCTTAACAAAACATGACAAAGACTATTCACCAATTATTCAGCAGTCAACAAATAGGTATATTTAGTGGACATATCTTTTCGCAAAAAAATTAAGAACTTCATAGTAACACTTTTCATAAGAGAAACACAATTATTTTGAACAAGATACATTAAAGTTGGTAGTTTTCATACTGGGTCATACAGAGATAGTAAACAATAACTCAATCACCCAAAAAATAACCACGACATTAAGAAAAACTTTTTGGGACAAACAGAATAAAAAAGTATCATTGAATTTAATATATTTTGGTCCAATGATAATATACATGAAGTCTAATTTTATTTTAGGATAAGCAAAGAACCCCCACATTTTAAATGTGATCTCAAAAATATTTTTCAAGCATGAAATAGTTTTGCCACACATTTTCCCTTAAATACCAATAATGCCATTTAGCTTATAAAACCTCTTTTGAAAATATATTCTACGAATGAATATAGAGTTTCATTCTCTTTGGATTAATCTTTACATAGTGGAAAAATTCATTCGACAAAACATCAACAAACTTTCTAAGTAGTGGTTTTTGCCCTTTATCAACAAACAGACATACCACTTAATATTTAGAATGCTTTTAATAATAGTGCAAAGTTGTAGAAGTTAAATTTATTCAGAGTACTAGAAAACTACAAATGTTTTAATCCACAAACAATCAGAATACAATTCGGAAGGTACAA